>JADLIF010001877.1:0-12814 GCA_016648015.1 Steinernema khuongi | reverse complement strand
TAGCAACCTTGCATGCAATCGATGCAGAACAATCTGCTGAAGAGTTTGATATAAAGCGCTCTTCGAAGCGATGAAAACTGGCCGGGCAATCAGCAGTTCTTCCAGCGTCCAAAGATTCGCGTCGTTGCTCACCTAGGATCCCACGACGAACGCGTTTCGCTCAGCTTCCGACTATACCTATGTTCACACATTTGACGCATCTCTTCATTTTCATTTATATCCGTTGGATCCTGCCGCACCACAATATACCTATTTGATCCCATTATGGATCCACCCATCGATACGCTCGTGCACCCACACGAGGAGCCAATCGAGGATCCAAACGACAAAGTCGACCTAGGACTGTCCACTCCTGGACTGATCATCATCGCGATGAGGAACGCGGACGCCAAGATCGCCGGCGACCTATCTCTGTGCCAGAGTGTGCTCACCATTCAGGATATCTACCTGTTCCTGAGGACGCATATTAGAACCTTTGCCGAGCTTCCTTACAAGAGGTGGGAGGCGAAGGAGCGCGTCATCCGGCACACCCTCTCACAGACGACCTACTTCAGCCGCTACGGTATTGATCAGGACGGTAAACCCGACCTTTTCCACAAGAAGAAGAAGAGCAGCGAGCAAGTGGGGCTCTGGACGATGTGTTCCCCGGAAGGAGAACCTAGGGAGGAGACGGAGAAGCGCATCAAAAAGGTCTTCAAGCCGGATAATCTGAGCAAGTTCCGCACGACCCTTTTCAACGAAAGTAGCATGGAGCTTCTTATGGATGGTCGGTTCGGGTGGAAGGACCCTATGGGGCAACCGCTCCCTGACTCCAATGCAAAGAAACGCGTCGATGCGGGACTCGTTTTCGAGCAGGATGAACATGAGGACCTGGAGGATGATCAGTTTCAACATATGGGCCAGTTTCTGCAGGGCAACTATGATCCAAACCTTGTGTACATGCAGCCTCCATACGATCAATCCTCATCGGCTATGCTCTATCAGAATTCTCACTTTGGCGGAGTTCAATGGAACAACCCTGGATACTACCAATCAACCCATCCTTTTCCGGCGTATAACACTGGAACACCTGCTGATCTCCAAGGAATAGCCCCCTTTCAAGTAAGCCCCAGCCCTTACCGCTTTTTCGAGATTCCACCGTGGAAGTGCGAACACAATGGTTACCCCTTCTTTTACTCGTCCTATATTCCTCAGAATAATAGTCCGATCTATAATCAGCGTCCATATTACTACGAGCAAATTGCCACTCCGATCGAGTACAATTACGAGCACCAGGAGAACGGCGCATCGTTGTCTTTTAACGACTCACCTCCTCCGGCCCATTAAACCGCCAGGATGAGAAATACCATCAATTTTTGGGACATCAGTGATTCTTTCATTGTAATACCAATAGTGTTTAGATTTTCTATAATACCAAAGTTGTTGTGTGTTTCAAGGCTATACACAAGAAGTACGTGGAAAAAAGAGCGAAAGACAAAACAGCAAAAGGCCAAAACAGCGAAAGAGAGTAACTTCTACTCCTGGCTGATGTTTTGCTAATTTAGGTTGTTATAGGCATTGCGATGCCTTTCGCTGTTTTGTCTTTCGCTCTTTTTTTGCTCCTTTTTTCGCTTTTTTTTCGCTGTCTGTGCCCACTGTAACACGTGCGGGAAAGTATCTATCTATGAAAAAAACTGCGTAGGAAATTGTTTCAGGGAGAACTAGAGATCAAACCAGCTCGCAGCTCGGCTCGGGAGTTGCGGCAGGGCAGAGCCGGGATCTCTGGCCTTGGTTTGCCATGAAGGAGGCAGTGAAGGTCGCATCATCATAAACAATCGCTGTTTTGCGGTTTCATTGTTTTGTCATCTTCCTATGATATGCTGCTCCCCAAAGTTCACATTCTTTCAAATTCTGATATTATTCTGGACCATCAGGTCCCATCACCGTCCAAATAATTTACAAATTTTCACATATGTACAGGCAGAGGCTCAAGGTTGAGTGGCAGAGATCAGGCGGCCTGGGAGGCTGGCGTTGTTCATAAGCTCGTGGATCACTTGCGGGGGCGGCTGGGTCTTTTCGAGAAGAATCTCTGAAAGAAGGACTTCCTTGATTCTAAGAAACACGAGGGACAGTTAGTAACATAAAAGCGATGGATAAGGTGGGAGAAGGACCCTAGAAGAGCGACCCAACAACTCACCTTGAGGAGACTCCACGATCGGCTCGATCGGCTTCATCTTCGCCTGCTGCTGCATGTTGGCGATCTGCTCCTTCTAGAACATTCCGGGTCAGATGGGTACTGAACCCTACGGACCAACCTGTTTCGCTTCGATCTCCGCCGTCATCTTCTGGAGCGCGTCGATGCGGCGGCCCAGATTCACGGAGAGACTCCGGAGGATCGTCATGACTTCGTCCTCGTGCAGACGCTTCACCGCCTGCTTCAGCTGAGGAGAAGAGGCGGCTCCACTGGCGCGGCTGATCATCTTGGCTGCTTTGGGTTTCGGAGGCTTCGGTCAGTAGGGTCAGTTGGCTGCGACTTTCAGGGTTCGACCAGTTGCGGACTCTGAAAAGTGTGCAAATGGACGCCGTGCAGAGGAGAGGCGCTTAAGACTTTGTGTCTCGCAGGGGACGCGTGCTATTCCATGGGGAAAATTGTGGAAAAAGCAGTTTGTCATACTTGATAACAGTGTAAAGGGCTTCGATAGAACCCGAAGATGAAAACTATATACTGTAAGGACGGTCAAGTAAGTTCGGCACGCGCTATTCTAAAGATCGCGTTGCAGAGAAATCCAAATGATGAAATTTATTGTTTTAATGCCTTAAAACATTCAAATTCTGACTAAAAATAGGAGCTTTAAACAGAGTCAGAGGTAAGCCACAATCTATCTGCTGGGGTCGTATTATTCCAGTAGATAGACACTTCATAGCTTTCACAAAGCGAAAAGATAGAAGACAACCCGACATCTATCGGCAAACTACCCATTCCGAAAACTAAAAGCAAGAAGAAGGAACTCGGGGGGCTGGATTCCATCCCGACTCGACTGTGACTCGACTACACTGACACGTGCTATTCCCGGCCGCGGCTGTGGACAATAATAACCGACGGTAAACAAGAGCTGTGCGGTGTTCACGTGAACGAGAGCGCCGCGGGATCGCAAAAAGTGTAAACAGAGCAGATAGCGGCGATCGAAATCAAACATCGACAGGAGGATCGTGTAGAACAGAAGCCTTCGCCTGGACGAACGGTGCTACGTGGACATTGTGAATGTCGCCTCCATGGGATAAGCACGTCTGATAAGAGCAGAAAACTGTGACAAGGGGTGTTCCCGGCGTTGTAAGTACAAATCGTCTAAGTGGGGAGGGCACACATTGGGAAGGGCGATCTTCTTAATGTGGGAAGCGAAGATCAAGTTGGTCAGGCCATCTTTTAGTCGCGAAACTTGTTTGCTCAGATGTGTCATCGGTTGCGGTGATTGACCGCCTTAGGAATGGGCAAAATATTATGACAGGCGGACTGGGATAGATCTTGGCTAGGGTGGAATAACAAGAAAGTAAAATAATGTATCACTGCGGAGAATGCAGTGTGTTGTTGGAAGATGGTAGAGGAGTTTCCAGAGGCGACAGGCCGACGTCTACACCACTGTAGGTACAGTAGGCGTATCACAGGACTAATGGGGCAGCATCTACTTGAACAGATGTAAAAATAGAAAAAACCTGTACAGCGAAAGCGAGGACAAGGCTCCTTGCCTCTGCCGAAGAAGAGCTGACAAAGACAGGCACGTAAAAACAATTTTATGGGAGTTGTAACGATCTAAACATTGGCAGAAAACAGCTGACTAACTAGCAGATACGCCCTCGCCGACACATGGCGAGGAGGATAAACAAAAACACGTCAAAAGCGACGTTTCCCACTCACCTGCCAAGAACATATCTGTGGGCCAGGGAATCTTAGAGTGCAAGTGATATAGGACACGGACAGCTGTTACTGTACGTGTTACGATCGTCAGTGAATCAAGCTAGCACTATATGTAAAGTGCAATGTCTAAAGTGCAAGGAGTAGAGGGTGATCCTGTGGTTTGATTTGTGGAGGAAGAAGCTTCTTGCAGGTGTGTAAATGAAGAACTTACTTAAGAATATGGTTAAATTTGAGACAAAAAGACGAAAATCTTGAAATGGAAAAAACCGCTTAAAAAGAGGCTTGAAAATATTGTAGCTCCGAAATGAGCTGCATTTTCCAGGATGCCTTTCTCCGCGATCCTCGCCACGAGAGTCACTGACCTCGTCCTCTCTTTGGCCAACTTTTAGGGTTTTCGTTGATTTGTGACTCCCGTGGCGAGGATAGTTCCGTTTTCAAGGGAAGCTCATTTTTGCGACGACTATAACTTTATGTTTTCCACAAACGCGAAAATTTTTTGGTGGTATTAACGGTTTCCTCTTTTTTGTGAGCTACAAAAGGGAAACAACACCCTGAAATCAGACGAACTAGGGGAAAAGTGGATCTCAAATCAAAAGACAATCAAACGTTTTCCCGTTACCTCGGAAGGCGAAATCCGGACCTTGCCGTGTCCAGGTCTAAGTCCAGACTTACGAAGATAGATCGACTAAAGATAGACGAGGGGTAGTCAAAGATCGCTGAAAAGTACATCAAAGAAGATGAATGAGCGGAAACCATAAAAAGAGACGCTCTGAGCGTAGTTTGAAGTGCGACCGACGATCATCTTTCCCAGCTGTGGAAGTCGACGTGGCAGGGAGTGGCGGTCTTTCGACGGGGGAGGGCATGGGGAAGCCCTGTCGACGAAATCGAGTCCCACGGCGGCGCCAGAAAGGCTCCGGTGACGTCGTGACCAGATTGCGACCACCGCGAGGTGTTTGCCCAACTCCTTCAAGAAGCCTAGGAAGACGGTCAGCTGTAAGGCCGGTTGTTTCAGAAAACTGTTTGCGCGGTTAGGTGAAAAAACCCGAACTGTTGAAAGAAGACCGAGGAGCCGATAAAGAGGACGTCTCGCTGAACGGATGATTGCACAGTCCTGTGATCGGGGCGCTCAAAACAACGCCATTTTAGAGATGGATCAGCCGATTATGGCCATTGAAGAACGAAAACAACGCAAAGCTCCGTGGGGAGGAACCGGTCCTGCAACTGAAATTGCTGTTTTTGGCTGCAGAAGGGAACCGTTAGTGCACAGAAGTCACGAGGCATCACATACCACTTGGCGTGATGATGAACGAGGTCAATTGCGAGTCTATTAAGCACATCCATCTCATTTCTGCAAAGATCGCCGTTACAAAGGAGCCGGAGATGCAAGAACAATGAACAGGACAGAATTAGAACGGCTTTGCTTGACTTTGCAGCGAAAATCCTAATTTCTAAGATTAATATCCTAATCAAAATCAGTGGACATAATAAATGATTTAAGTAGGAAAACATGTGCGGAAACAAGGCGTTTATCGGATGATGCTTTTTGTCGTCGTTCCAAAATCTCTAGCCAACGAAATAGACGTCAGCCAAATCCAATCTTACCGATGGAGCGCAGACAGTAAATCCACATATAAGATTATTTTTAGTTTATGCGTCTGCATTCTCGAGTTTAAATCTAATGTAATATAATTCCAATTTACGTAAGTAATGTGATCCTTGGCCACCAATTCAGAACAGCAGCCAAAACGTCGCTAAACGGGGGACCCAGTACCTCTGGTCTTGAGTTCCTACTGGCTGCCCACGGTACTTCAGCGAACTCTGTTTTGGACTTTCCTGAAAGTGCCGTGTCCGTTTCAGGACGCTCGTCATTTCGAAAACGTCACTTCAAATAGGGCCATGAGGACGTTTGCAGATCGATTTCGGAAACGAGCTTGCCCTCTAGGCTTGAACGGCTTATTTTTCTTGGTTTGCGCTGTAATCCGCATCCGCCCCTTCAAAAGCCGAATTAGACTCCAAAATATTAACCTCCGTCAAGAGTCCCTCACATCAGAGTCTTGGGTTCGGAGCTCCAAGCGCCTGCCGTTCTCCACGGCTGTGTGCGTCAATGTAAATTGCAAAACGGCGCCTTTCATCACTAATTCAGCAGTTGCACGTGGAGACGACGTGGCGCGTTTCCTTTTTGGGCTCCTCGGCCCGCTTGTTTACGCGCAGATGCTAATCGTGGTGACGAAATTGAGGACCTCTTTGTGCTCGCGGGTAGGGAGACCTGGGAAAATGAAGATGTCGCGGATAGGCTCTTAAAGTGTATAGCTTCAGCACATGGATAATAATAGTTTTGCGAGTATAGTAGGACGTTTTACATCCCGTACAGAGTGAAATTGGGGTGCCGGTCCAGTGCGCTTATCGCCTGTAGCGAACAAGTTTTGCTGTTGACCACACACACAAGACAGTACCCAAAGCGCACACATCGGACAAGTGCCCTGGTGAGAAAACATGCCATATGCAGAAGGGCGGATTTTGGTTTCAATAATATTTGTGCCCTACATATGGACTCATCCATTCTACTTACTTTGAACCGAAGAAAAATGAGCTCTTAAAATTGAGCCTATAATCGCTAAAAAGGAAAAACTCTAAAGACCAGAACATCCCGCATGGGCTACCGTAGTTTTCTGTCTTCTTTTCCATCATTCCATCTATGACACTTTTAATTATTAGGTTTCAGACCTTTCTTGAGCGTGTCGGAAAGTACCTAAGGAGGTAGTCTCTGCAAATCTATTCAGCAACGAATTTTTCCCACAGAACGACCTCACAAGTGGCTTCCTGACCAACGACTTTCCCGCCCCTAATGTCCAAATACGGCCTCTCGCCTTCCTAGAAGTCCCACGAGAGCGGCTTTGTTCCCTATATTATTTGCTTCCCAGTGGGCGATGCTAAGGTGCTGATGGCCCTTAATTAGGTCTTCAAATGGAGGTTGTGCGTTCTCTGCACCCTCATAATGAATAATTTAGCGACGTTCACGCTGAATCGCCCACAATTTCGGTGAAATGCGATGATAAAAGCCAAATTGAGAACCTTTGTTGGCCTTGGCTTGCCGATGACTGCTTTCCGTAAGGAAACTAGCAAAACTGAGAGTTTTTACTTCCTTCTGTTCTTAATCATTACTAGTTGAGAAGTACCATGATGACTCAGGTAAATCTCGGCGAGACTACATTCTAGGGTTTCTAGACTCGGTTGAGCCTTGTGGTCTTTCTTCGCTCAATTGAGTAAGTGGTATGCCGGTTCCGAAACGAAGACCAGAGCGCCACTTTTTGCTGGCACATTCCGCTAGCGCTACATAGTGCCCCTCCCTTTAAGCCCACAGAAGCCATGGTTCTTTGGCAGTTCGTCGACCGGACTCGATCCATAAGCCTTATACGTTTGGATAGATTGTTAGTGCGCTGTAATGATGCATTCATGATAATTTCGTATACCTCGAAATTCAGGCAAATCATCGCGAGAATTTGTCTCCAGTTTTTGCTTTGTGTATGACCGTTTTGTCAGTTTATCTCAGCCTAGGCTGCAAGTAGCGACTATCTACACCAATATCGCCTTTGAGCGCCAGTACTTTGGAAAGCGGTTTGCGCCCTAAAGCTGTTCTCCCTTGTACGTGCATCGAGGTCCTTGTTTTCACTTTGAATTACACAACTTCATGTTTTTCTCTGTCGGATGTACCCAGATGCTCTTTCCGCAAAACAGAGCTTGGTTAGGGCGTTGGGGCGAAACAAAAACAGATGGGCTTCCTACACCCACGCAAGGCTGGAAGTTGAACTGGAGTTCGGACTGGTCGGACATAACATTTGGGGCGAATTTGCACCTGGGAAGAAGGACGAACTTTCGTAACCTCTATGGACGTGGAAACAGAGCAGAGCTGTGATTCGGACGGTTTCGGTCAGGATTTTTGTTTTAGCCGACTCGATTTATTTTTATTGTTTTACCCGTGGTTTATCTCGTGGTTCCCAGAGTCGCGTGCTTCTTATTATTTCTTAGTCTTTAGTCCCCGGATTCCGCCGTTTATCACAATTCCCTAATGCTCTGTTGTTTCGGCCATTATCCTACGCCTCTCATCATAACAGTAGGTAAACAATCTGGCGGAAGTCACCTGCCAGCCATAACAGGAGTACTACAGTATATCCAACACCTGTGTGGGCTATATTTGAGTGTCTCAAGGTGTATGTCTTGACATAGTTGAAGATTGTGAAATTGAAGGGCTAACAAAGGAATCCATCTTGAACATAAATATGGCGCGCAGAAGAATCATATTGGATTTAAAGCAGCACTTTAGAGCGTCAGCACCGTTTGTACTGTTCTTAATGTTTAAAGTCATAAAGATCGAGGGAAGCTGTGCAGTCAACACGTGTAGGAAGGATTATGTAGGGATTTCTTTATTTCTAGACAGGATTGAAGGTTGTCCAGATTATCCGCAGTATGTATAGTCGGATGTCATCCTAACCGCCAATTTAGCATTGCTTTTCTTTGGTCCCTTTGGTCGCAATGCCTCCTGGCACCGGGAAAAATTTCAGGATTCTCAGTGCAATTTTGTCGATTCTGAGCGCGCTTGGTACCAGATTGCTCGGCAAATTCTTCTGCGTCGAATGCGCTCTAGATCGCTGGCGGTTCTAGGTTCGCGTCGGGACCAGAAAAAAGCAATGTCAAATTCAAACCGACTATAATAAGGACTCCATGTAGAGCAAAACCATCATACATGGTAATTGTGTTTAATTCGTTTCACCGTGCTAGCACTTGTTCCTTGAAGGTTGTCCAGATCAGGCAAGCCAACGAGGCGGATGGGAAATATTGTTGTGAATCGATGTCTTGTAGCGATTCCCATATCGCATTTTTCAAGTTACTTTCTATTTGACTGGAAAGGCCAATGGAACAGTTGAGAAGGGACAGTCAAGCGCCATAACAGGTTCGATTCTCATCGATGCTTCCCCTCCGACTCGTCGGCTTCACTGGTCCAGATTATAGTAATAAGGTCTCCATGTAGAGCAAAACCATCATACAGGTTAGCTGTTTTTAATTCTTTTCACAGTACTATCACTTGTTCCAAATTTAAAAGTTTCAGGAGACATACAGAAGCCTTATTTTGGCCCGCTGTTGTGGCGCGTTTGATGCGGTAAAGATTACATTCAGTCGGGCTTCTTTCACATGATTCTCAGTATTATTTTGATTGTTCGTGTTTCTGTAAGCTTTCATCTCTATGTAGCAAGGTATTCATTCGTCGCCGAGAACAGAGAATGCGCGGATGACTCGGATCCGTTGAAGACGTACAGCAACGTCTGTCGACGACAATAATGCACATGGGTCTTCACCCTTCTTAGAAGCATCAAGGTAAAAACAATATATCTTAAGTGTGGCCATTGTCGAGAAGAACAATGAACATCTGCTTGGTTCCAGGAAGAACACGGTGACATTTAGCGAGCCTCTTTGAATTTTTCAGCACGTGTGCTCGGAGAGCCCAAAGCATATTTTTTTATTTCCTGGTTCATTGAGCGACTTAAATAGAACGCTTTCGTCAGAGACGAGAAAAATAAATCATAAAAGTGCGTATCTTTTACAGGTTTGACGTTGAAGTAGCTAAATTTGTTTGCACCAGTTCCCGGAAAAATTAGCGCGACGAAGTTTCCTTTTAAGTGTTTTGGCGGTCAGAAGCTCTGATGTTAATTTAACCAATCATTCTTCCTGGAAACGTGTGTGTGAGCAAGTAACCATGCAGAAGGCACGTCACGTGACTCACGGAATGGAAGAATCCCAAACGGAAGCAGGAACACCGGATTCTTTAGATCCCAGAGTGACTGTCAAGACTGCAACAATGGTAGAAGGACGGAATTGGGATACTTCGAGAAAGGAAGGCCTCTAAAAATTTGGTGTAATGGACACGACGCTGAATGCTTTTTCTTCTGATTCGAATCTTTGCTTCAAACTTGGGTCGATGATTGGCATCCGCGAACCTCTTTCGGCTTCGATTTGACCCCCGATTTACAGGACCGCCTACAGGACCGCAAGAGTCACTGTGATAATTTGGCCTCATGTCCATAGGCGTCGTGGTAATTCGGCATCGTGTCTTAACGTTCGAAATTTGCCTTTTAAGAAGCAAAAACAATTGGCGTTCTTAAAGTCGGAACCCTTAGGGGACCTCCATCACATGTTCTCTGAGGATCTCGTCTATATCAATGCAACTTTTTTCTTGAAAAGAAACATTTCCTCCGGAACTCTAAAACGCTATGATTCAGAAGCTCTATCTTCTTTATTGTTCTGGACTCTCGGCCAATTCCGTCATCGGTATGTTATGGCGCCCACGGATCCTGACGTGACCGTCATTGGTCGGCCTATTATCCTACGCTTTTAATCATCATAATAGGAATTATAGGGATTAGAGTGGTTTAGCAGCAAGCTACTTAATGGAGCCGATTGTGCAGGTGACGCCTTTTTTAGGAATTGAAATCCTTTATCTTCCTTCTTTCCATCGTTTTCTGTTAGGTGGTCCAGTATCTTTATGTCCAGATGAGTGTAAATTTCATTTAAGCGAGTCAATTATCGGCGTTAGAACTACTGCATCCAGGGTGTTCCATGCCTACTAGGAGCCGGGTCAACAATCGGGGCTGTTGAGCGTTTCGATAGAGTGTTGCGAGTCGTCGTGATTGACTGATCCGCGTTGAAGAACGTGAAGTGCTAAGCGTCTTCTGGTGGAATGTGGTGAAACTACGGAATACAAGGGCTCCAAGCTTTTTTAGGAGCCGGGGCAGCTAAAGCTGGGCAGTGCTAGCTTGTGCCGCAATTTTTTAAACGTGATAGGATTGCAATATCGTCCATAATGGCAATATGTATTTTATCTGAAAACCCTTGTTTCTTAAGTCAATCCTTTAAGAGCACATCCCGCAATTTACAAAAGAGTGGACCTTGCATAGATCTCTACGTAACATCGTTTTTATCAAACAAAATTCCCTTTCAGTTCTAACTGTAAGACATCAGGGTCACTTGAGGGGAATAAATGGATGAATGCAATTATTTTTTAGAGGGTAGTTGACATCTCAGTTGACATCATAAGGACAACAAAATGTCATTTTTTCCTATATAAGTGCATCCATCTTGTGTAAGTGTATCCAAAAAGTGGACAAAGTTTTCCACCAGCTTAGAACCTGTGTCTTTCTAGCTTTCCAGCTACTTAACTGGACGAAGTAGGGATCGTTACCCGGTCGAGTGAAGCTAAAGGAAGTAGGTAAGTAGGACGCAAAGCAAAAACAAGTATGCAGCTAATGGGAAGGAAGCGTTGCCCACTTTCGTGCCACGGCCAGAGGTCAGGCTAACCAGCCTATTTTATCAGTATATCTAGCTATGAGTTCCATTACAACGTCCCTATTCATCCTCCTTGTTTCGCAATCTGACCACACGGTAGAACCCCCTACGTGCTTATATGACCCCTACGTGATTCTTTCTTCTTCTTTCTTCAACAACTATTAAAAGCATAACTATGGGCACACTCATTACTCGCGCACTTCTTCTCTCCTTACTCATCGCACTTTCCACACGGCCTCCTTTTCTCGAAATAGAGCTTCTTCTCAAGAAACGTGAAGGTAGTATCATCTTGCATGGCGAAACACGAAACGGGGAACTCTATTTTTGGCCTCATTCATCATTACGGCTCTGTGCTCCGCTGACGCGCGCACTAATGCACCTCGACAACGGCCCTAAACGTCCGTTTTTCGAAAAGTCTGCAGGGTCCTCGTACAAGTAGCATGCATGTGCGATGTGTAGTGAAGAACGAAGTGACCTGTGGCATGGATAAAATGGTGTGGGTGCGAGAAGTACGACTTGGATGTATGCGCGGAAATTCTGGAGATCGTAGAAAGCCTGGCCAGAAAAGAGGCATCGGAGCAACTAGGGTAAACGTAATGAAAGAAGGTGACTCCGGGATTAACGATTAACGATCTCGGTTTTTCGAGAATCGAGACACAGCTCTGACCATAAATATGGACTAGAGCACATTTTTAGAGACTTGTCTTTTAGCGTAGAAATAAGCACCAAGTGAAAGAAGCACTTGGGATATTACGTTTTTAATCATCATAATAGGATTTAAGAAGATTTAAGAAACGATAAAATTCTTCTCAAACCGTATGGAACCAATTTTTAGCACAATTAGTGAATTTTAGCCCCGTCCCTCACCTTTAACCCATCCCTCACTTTTCATTTGTTTGTTATTATCACCAATACACCTCGCTGACGTATCCACCGCTTTGGGATAGTAGCGTTTAATCGTCGCTTCTTCATAGACAAAGATCGTGGGCACATAATCTGATCTCTGAACGGATAAGAAGCTCCAAGGGTGGGGTGGCTAAAAAACGGAAGAAAATCGGATTTTTTTCATTTCTGGACATACGGTGATCTCTGCTTTTGGATGATGTTGGCAAATTGGAAACTCTCATTTCCGAACACTCCCGCTAACTTCCGAATAAGGACATGACGTGACCCGATCTGCGATTACGGATTACGATAGAAAAACATCCATTTCGTTCTTTTCCAAGAATCTCAGTTTCAGAGAAAAATGTTTTTTCTCCTCTTTTGTTAAGCTGTTTTTCTCGTATTTGGTGAAATTGGAGTAAGAATTCGAGACTTACTGAACCCAAGTCACAAGAGTATGTATGGGCCTTTAAATCTGCTAAATGCTATAAACTGTGAATAGAATTGGCCCAAACCGGTTCGAACACACGCATCATTTTGTTCAAACTTCTTAAATTTTCCGGTATATAAAGGCCGGACCATAGTTTTACGCCGGCGGCGTAGCGTAAATCTGTTTTTCGCTTTTTTCGGCGACAGGTTCGACTTGCGCCAATCTTCGTCGTACGTATATTGTAGTACGCGAGGCGCGCTTTCTTATGATAGCAA
>JADLIF010001876.1:0-16302 GCA_016648015.1 Steinernema khuongi | reverse complement strand
GCGTCTTCACGACTCCTATGGTGACATTCTTCGAGAAACTCACGTAGTTCGGAAGCTGGGTGAATTTTATTGGCTCCGCCTTCAGTCCGCAGGCTAACGCCTAAATTAAATCCAAATAAGTCTTATTATGGGTAAAATGATATATAGAATCTGGATAGAAAGTTAATTTTGTCTTTGAGAAGCTCAGAGCCTTTAATGGGATGGGGGGACTGACTCCCGGGAGGTGTGCAATGGATGAACTCCATAAGGGGCTCAATTCCTCTGGGAAATGCTATGATCGGTCGAATCAACCCTAACAGGCTAGGTGGAAGTCGCCTTTACAAGAAGCCGGGGTTTAAAACATACGATAAAACCCAAAGACTAACTGGGACCAACTTACCATGACCAGTATGAAGCGCGTCATCGCACCGAAAGGCGGCTTCTGGGCTTCTGAGGATGTCGCTCCTTTCCAGGAGATAATCGGCCATAAGAGGGCGTTCCGAGAAATTCATTTCCATGGAGCTAGAGCAACAGTCGAAAACGCCTCCGCCGCATGCCATATATTCTTAAATTGACGACAGTTGCCCATAAAATATAGAGAGAACACGACGAGAGGCCATCTTCTTCACGATGGCAACAGGTTCTAAAGGGCATTCATGGAATCAGCCATGCTTTAATGTCTTAAATGTAATTCTTTAATGGGATAACTTGTTTCGATTATAGATATACATAGCCCTGACCTGTGACTGTGAATCTGACGATACAGCTGGACACGATGCAACATTTGCAAACTTTAATTTATGACCGTAAACAGCGATAGGGGATATAACGTGCATAAACACAAAGTAAGATTGCACTGATGTCTTTGTGTTTGTGAAGAGGGTATGTCATTGTCCATTTTCAAGAGGTTGGCCGTTCTCATTAATTGTTTTGCCTTTGTTTCCATTCGCATACCTTTTGTGGGCGTCTCCTGAAACTAAAAGTCACTGGCCATCTTTTTACTGGAACCCACCGCCAGCCATGGGACTGCATGCGTAGGCGCAAGCTATGGCGATGAAAAAGACCAGGAAGGTAAGGGAGAACTTCATTGTCGGCGTCGCTCTGTGGATACTGGAGTCCCCCTCCGCCGCCCCCCTTTTAACCAGTCCCACCGGAAGAGTCCCGCCTAACTCAATGAAGAAGTTGCATTGTTCTCTTTTTTGCTGTCGCAAAAGAACAGTTCCCATGACTCTGGGCACGTAAGATTAATGAAGGTAAACTCGTTTTTCTTCTTTTTTTTGTTTGCGCCGCAACTCCGCAATTTGAACTCATTGTTGCGCTTCTCAGTTTTTTTGGTTATGGCAACACTAAGGAGAAGACGGAGCCAATAGACGGAGAGAATACGACTATGGCATTCACTTTATGAAACTTTATGAGGACCATTTTGTTGTAAGGTTGCAAGTGTGTATCTAACCGATGTCAATCTAAAATTTGCCCCTTTCACTCTGAACAGAGGGGCCCTGTCCAAATGTCGCACTTCAAACCTGAGTCCTTTTACTTTCATGACATTATTGCTGAAAATTAGTAACCCCTCAGCATTGAAATTCTTTTTAGCTCGTCCTGTGACGACCGTTCAAACCCTGCAAAAACTTTGTAATGCTTTTGAAAGGCAGAATATTTATGTAAAACCGTCAATTGCACAAATGATAGAGTTAAGTAGCACAGATGCTTCTTGCAAGAAGGGTCAGACGGTGCTACGGCAGGCATCGTCACCATGCATTTTCTCACGGGCCAGCTTAAAGTTAAGCATCATTGGGATCGGAGAGGAGCGCGCCACCCGATTCGAAGCCGCCTTGGTCTTTATCCGCGCCTTCGCCACCCTTGGGATCCTGGTCATCCTTCTGCTCTCCTTCTGAAACTAGAAGTCACTGACGATCCTTCTCCTGGAACTCACTGTCAGCCAATGGAGTACAGGCGTAGGCGAAGGCGATGAGGAAGAAGAGGAAGATGAGGGAGAACTTCATTGTCGGCGTCGCTCTGTGGATGCTGGAGTCCCCCTCCGCCGCCTCCTTTTAAGCAGCCCCGAGATGGGATTTCAGGTCCAACCCAAGGAAGAAGTTGCATTGTTCTCTTTTTTGTGCAGTTTTTTCCTCTATCTCCTTCTCGTTTATTCTTTTTGCGCACTCTGTTACAAAAAAGAACTTCCAAGCAAATCTAGGGCACGCGGGAGTGGTGGGAGTAAACTCGTTTTTTCTCTTTGATTTATGGTGGCGCTGCAAGTCGCAACCCATTTTTGCGCTTCTCAGTCGTTCTGATTCCGAAGGAAAAAGAAGAACCAATCTACGGAGAGCAGATGATTACGGTGCTCACTTCTGTTGAAGGCTCATGTAATGGATGCCTGTGAAGAAGGAACCATTTCGGCGCATCAAGGCAGATATCCTAATCAATGGCACTTGATGTCAGCTGGAAAACTGATGGAAACAGGAATAAGATCCACAGTTTACTTTATCTAGATAAAATCCAAGCCTCATTTACAAGAAAGGTAATCGAAAAAGAGAATACTGTAGCAAGGTAACAGCAGCCCGGTCCATCATAGGTCGCTATGTTCCTTAGGAGTGCCTTCAACCGCATTGGTCATACAGATGACGCGCAATGGCATTTCAACGGCCTCTATATTCACCCACTTCAGCTCACTGTTCAATTTGACGAAGTGCTGAAAGCAAACGAACAGTCAACGGAATAGTGGTGCATTTAAACGTACCGCAACATTATCTGTGCTGCCTAGCGCATACTTATATTTGGGATAATCAGCTTGCCAGTTCAGGAGATCTGGCTGCGTCCTGTCCGCCATCCATTCAAAGTTCGTCGGTGCCCATGTTTGGCCACGTCGTGTTACAAGCCCTATGAGCGCATCTGTGTTGCCCAATTTTTTCAAGTCTCGGTTCTGCGCAGCGTTTTCGATCTTGACAGGAAATCCCCTCTTGCTTGTGCAGGCGCCTTCCACCGTATCTCGCTTGCGTTCACCCGTCTATTGAAACGGTCTTTAAACGCAAACAAACGCACACTTACAAAGTCGACGACTCCGATGCATTTGTCAAAAGTGGCGATGTAGATAAATCTCTCGCCACAGCACTTGAAAGTACCCTCGGTCACCGAGGTTCCCACAGGACATGTAACTTCCTGGATAGCGCCATCGCTATTGCCAGTGGTATCACCATCAGAAGTTCCAACGTTGGTTTTGCCTTTTCCGGTGCCTTCTGCTTCCTTTTGATTTTTTTCGCCATTATCTGCGCCTCCCTTGGATGTCAGGATGATCACTTGGATGTCAGGGCCTCTTTTTCCGTCGTTTCCGAATGTTGACTGTGTATCACCTGAAACTAGAAGTAGTACGGCAACCCTACGCACGAAACTTACGGTCGCCTGCCTTGTTAGCGCCTTCATTTCTCCGGAGGACGGTGTTTCCGCCTTGTCCGATATCAACATCGTCCTTCAGGCCTAAAACTCCAAGTCATAAGCAGCTTTTTCCCCGAAACTTACGGCTGTTCACCAGAGGACTGCAGGCGTAGGATGCGGAGATGACGAAGAAGAGGGAGATGAGGGAGAAGTGCATCGCTGGAGTCGCTCTGTGGATACTGGAGTCCCTCTCCGGCGCCCTCCTTTTAACCAATCCCGTGAGCTCCAATGCCGGGTCCAAGTGACCAATCCAACAAACAAGTCGCTTTGTTAGACATTTTTCTGAGGCGAATTTTTCTGGTCACTTCGTCTTCATTTTCCTCTGTGCTCGATTTATCACTCTCCCGACTCGCGTCTCGACACCTTTTTACGGCGCGCAAATCCGTGTATTCTTTAATGCAGGATCACTTCCTTTCCCAGCCTCGTAGAATCTTCCAAACAACACTGGCTTTGTCACTAACCGAGCCTACTGGACCCTATGCTGGCCTTTCAGCTGCTTAAACAAGCTGCTTTAGAACTTAGCACTTTTAAATGGTATTTTACAGTACTATGCTCCTTTATCAATATCGTATCGATTATATCCATCTTTTTCAAGTGACTAGAGCCTGTTGACATGCTCAACTTACAAAGAAGTTGCACCGCTATTCTTCTGCACCGTTTCCTCCTTTACAATCAAAAGGCTTTTGTGTTTTTTGCGCGCGTCTGCGCGCGTTCGGTCGCCGTCTCGGACACGTCTCGCCACAAACTTTTTTCCTGTCACCGGTAGAGATTGTGGCGCAAACAAGTTTTTCCTATTTGATTTATGGTGGCGATAAACCTTCACAATTCATAATCATTACTCTCACTTACTACGGTAACATTAGAAGGGGAATCTATCCTTTATGTGGCCTAATCTTTACGGAATGTTTTGGTCACTCAAAGCAACACTTGTGCCATTGCAGTTTGTGTCTTATGTTTTTAGTTCCACTTCTGGTGGACTCTTTACGTAAAGTGTTATTGTATTCAGCATTTTTCCTTTACTAAAAGTAGCAATGTTCAAAAGTAGCAAATGCATGACATGTTCAGAGTCTTTGAGGCCGATCATGTGTTGGTGTTTTGCGACGTGAGAATTGCCCTGACAACCATAATTAATCCCACGGGACTAGTTTACCCTGATCGAGGCATCAACCTCGTGATAGCGCGGTAGCTGTTGGCGAATTAGATTTGGGACAGGACATAAACAATCTTTGATAGTAGTCAAACAAGGTCCTTCTTTTACATGCATATCTTTTGTCAAAAGCCAATCGTTGCCCACTATTCAAGAAACATAAGTTATTGTGAAAAGGTATCAAATTAGATAAATGCTGTGGTCAACACCTTGAAAATTTCCCTCCTAGTTTCGTAGAATTAACCCGTAGATCAACCGATCCGATATCGCAGCACTACAGGGTGACTAGTATGATGTGTGACGCCGAAATTCAACCATAACTTTTCATTATTTCATTATTTCATTTGAAAGAGCAAAAAATTTGTGCACAACATTAAAAAGAATTTTCAAAATGACCTACTTTAGCTTCAATACAGACCTCGAGTCGCTTGTGGAACTTCTTCAAAAAGCACACGACCATTTACTCACTTTTACCCTGTATAGTGATGGAGAGCACCAAATGGTCGTAACTTTTCTGCCCTCCATTTAGTATTAATACACCGAATCGGCGTTTCATTTTGCATTCTCTAATCCTCCCACTTGTTGCCAACTTTTAAACATGTTTTTGTTATTGCAGTCTTATTATAGATGTATATCCTACACAAACAATACTTCCTGTTATGATGCACCTACCGTATTCAACTAGTCTGCTTTTAGCCGGATTGGGAAGTGTGAAAAGTGTCCCTCCTTTATGACTACTCTTGTTTAGCTAAACTGATGTTGTTGTATGGCGTGGCATCCTTTCGTAAACGCAGTTTTAACATTTGTGTCCCCAGGGATCCCGCTTGATTTACACGTGGTTTGGATGGGTTTCCATGCATAAATGATCCTCATTTGCGTGTTATTTGAACAGCCATAATCCAAGTAGTTATCAACAAGCTGCTTGAATGTCGGGCTTGTTTGTGAAGAATCCAATGTGCTACGGTATGTTCAACAAATGGCTAGTTAGTGTATAAGCCTATAAACAGTCTGAACCCCATACTTCCCACCGCAAATTGTCGATTTTTTCAACCTTCCTAGAACTGCCCATGACTCAGCGTTGTGGTCCTTCTTGGCAATACTGAGGGAGTCTCCTCCCCCATCAGCACGCCCCTTCGTCGATATCAAAGGAGCACCTCGATAGTGAATAAACCTGTTTGCGCTTGACATTTGTAATTCCACGAATCTTAATGACCGCTCTTGACAGTATGTGTACAGTAGTATGTAGTACTACGGTACACCTCTCCCCTTCTTAATGGCTTTTCTTGAAAGTTGCTCGCCGACGAAAAAAAAGCGTGCGAAAGGGATATCCTGTCATTATGCGTGGTAGGGTAACCGTGAGAGATGGTTCACATATACATATTTGCGAGTAGGTCATTCCGAGCTTTATTTAATCTCCAATCATCTGACATATCAATAACCATTTATGGATTAAAACTGCTCCATGAGTGGACAGCGCTTCTTATCAGGATAACAGGAAAAATTAAGGAAGACGGTGAAAACGCAGCCTTACTCTGGACACCTTTTTTTGGCTTAAGCTCCAGATTAGGCTTGTATCCTATTTCTGAGGCTACCGAAGGTGCATTAAGATCAGAATCCAAGCTATATTGAATCGTTCTATGAACCAATATTCCAATCAGTGCCACATTCGCTATCGCCCTTATGAACTAACACTACGTCATCAACGACCCAGAGAATCCAAAATCCGAGCGCCCACGCACGCATTCCTGGCGGTGGAATACTTCTTTGCTCGTGCTTCAAAGTACAAAACTCGCGCAATGGTCGGCGTTAATTCGTGCGACTCTCCGGGGTGCATTAATCATATTTCCAGCGCGATGTCGTCAAACAACGCGAGCGAGCTTCTACCCATAACGATGGACCCTTGGTTCCTGTTCATCCACCACCTCAACTACAACCTGGCCACTCCGCTCAGCCTTCTTCTAAACAGCATCGTCTTCTACGGGATTCTCAAGAGCGATCGGAAGGAGATGAAGATCTACAAGTGCTTCCTCGTCTTGCACACCTTCATCGACCTCTGCTACACGGTTTGCGCGGGTCTTATGCAGTTGGTAGGTCGTAGATAACGCGGATGGCCTCAAAATACTCTTCAGGGGATGGAAATCCGCTACGGTACCCTCATATTGATCGTTCCGGGACCGATCGCCTATTTTGGACCTTTTGCCGCCAAGTCAGCCTTCTTCATGTTCAACGTGTTCTTCATCTTGAATCTTCTCGTCCTGCCTGTGACCTTCCTCTACCGCTATATCCTCATCTGCAAGTGAGTGCGGTAGAGAGGGAGCGAGGCACTTGAGAGGCTTTCCAGATCGGACTACATCTTCTACTACTGCAACCGGTTCACCCTCGTGGGCGTTTCCATAATTATTACGGCGTGGCTGCTGCCGATCCTCGGATTCGTAGGCGACAACTACGTCAGCGCCAACAAGTACCTGGTGGTGTTCCGGCAGTCGGGCAAGGACGTCTTTGACACCGTGGAATTCGTGCATCTTCGTTCTGTCGTAAGTAGGGGACAAGACCTTCTGGAGAAGGTCGAGCGGGGTCAGCGGATCCAATGGGGAGAAGAGGCAGAGCTGCCCTCAAGTGGCGTTCCCTTCAGAGCTCAGCGTGGTTCATCTTCACGATCTCCCTCTTCGGCCTGGTCGTCGTCATCAGCTACTCGATCATCTTCGTCTCCAGCAGCAGCATCTACCGCCAGCTCCGCTCCGTCTCGGCTTCTCTCTCGGCCCGAACCAAGAGCGCCCAACGCGCCCTTAACCACGCACTCCTTCTCCAGGCTCTGACGCCCTTCGCCTCAACCTCCCTCCCTACCGTATTCCTTATCTACCTTATCGTCTGTAGACAGGGTTCGTTCCACGCACGACTTTTACCACTTACTTTTACTTCAGAGTTTAACTACGTCCCCTGGTTCTTGGCCATCTCCTACATCTGGCAGCCGCTACTCAACGCATGCATCTCGCTCGCTTTCATCCCAACGATCTGGCAGTCGTTCCCGACGGGCTGGATGCGCTGGTCGCACGCGGCCTCTTCCAGCACGTCCAGCTCGTCGCAGCAGCGTCTCACCGCGAAACAGGAGCAAAGAAAGTCCTTAGCCGTTATCTAAGGATGGTTTGTGGGATCAGAAAATTGTTTTGTTGCGTTTGTGTGTACATTTGATCTCGGAATAAATGTTGACCTTGAGAGAAAACGGTAAGGATCTTCCCTTAATTAACTGTCCAAGTCAGTTTAGGCATCTAATGGTTCCATTTCATAACTCAACATATCACCCAAGAAGCATTTTTATTGATTTTATTTGACACAGAACCCTTCAACTCATTTCACTACAAGTTCACAAAGAAACTACTCCTTGGCAGGACTACGAGGGCGGGAAGGGCTGCGGCTTCTTGGCTCGCTCTTGGCGGGGCTGGCGCTTTGGTTCTTGGAACGGCTGGGACTGCGGCTTTCCGAGCGACTCTTCTTGACCATAGGGCTTGGGCTCCTGCTGAGGGAGCGACTCTTGGATCGGCTGCTGGAGCGACTAGGGCTGCGGCTTTCACAGCGTCTCTTCTTGTTTACAGGGCTTCGGGTCAAGGAGCGATTCCTGGAACGGCTGTTGGAGCGGGAACGACTGTACTTCGGAGAGTCGCGGCGGCGTTTCACGGGCGACCGAGATCGGCGTCGTTCTCCTTCACTGTCCGCTCTGAGTCGGATGTAGCCAGTGTCTCCCTAGAATGGAATGATTAGATGAGCCGAAGAAGGTCCTAAGACTTACCCTGCGAGATTTGAACTTTGTGTCGTCCAGCTTGCGAAGAGCGTACTTCATGTCGTCGTAGCTACCGTACTCGACGACTCCGGTGCCATCGCGGAAAACATTCGAGAAAACAACATCCCCGGCCTCCCGCATGTGGTCCTTGAGATCCTGCCAGGAGCCACTGTTGGGCAAGCCGGAGACGTGGACGCGGTACTTGGAACGGGACGGGGGACCCGGTCTTCCGCCACGTTCTGAAAGAGGACGTCCTCCAGGGCCTCGAGGCCCTGCCCCTTTGGTGAACTCCACACGAAGACGGTTCCCATCGAAGTCGTAGCCGTCGCGGCTACGGACTGCATCCTCGGCGTCCAGGGAGTCTTCAAAGTCAACAAAGGCGAAGGGAGGACCGCGCCTATCCTTAATGTCAATGTTGACCACCTTGCCGTACTTGTGGAAGAGGTCCTCGACCTCGCGGGTGCGCACTCCGTTGGGAAGGTTTCCGACAAAGATTCTACGGCTGCTCATGATTGGAGAGAACGTTACTTGCTCAAAAGCTGATTGGGGACACAGGGATAAACGGAGCCTTATATGGTAAAACCCGATGCGGAACTTCGGTTGAATAGCATAGCCTTGGCACCGATGCATCGCTTTCTCACACTGATTCTTGCACAAGGCTTGCATCGCTTTTGTGAAAGCATAGCTTGTAAGTAGTGCCAAAAGCATCGCTTTCTGGGTCTGGTCGTACAATTACGAAGATTCCATATCCATAGAAGAAAACTTTTACCAACAGAGCCAACACAAAGCCAAAAAAGAGCCAGCCAAGTTCAGAAGAACCGCCTACTTGTTGGGAGCAAATGTGGTCTTCAAGAAGTCGTAGAATTCCGTATCTTTTCAGGTTTTGGACCCTGATGGTCGTGTTGAATTTGATGCTCAGTCAAAGTCTTGTTTCTTAAACGCACACAAATCATACTAACAACATGTTTATCCTCTGCCTGTTCACCACTGGCGCATATCTGTGATCTCACTCGAAAACTCCTTCAAAGACGCGTATTATTCAACTTCCACAAGGATGGTTTTTCCTGTTGCAATAATCTAATTTGGTATATATTAAGTTACCGGAGCGGAAACTGACCATCAGCACACCGGTTGTTTGTATTTGAATTCTTTGTTCTCCGATATGGTCACTGTTTATTCTAGCAGAGCAGAAGAAAGCCAAGCCTACATATGTCATGTCGTCATCATTAGCCATTTGGACGTAGCTTGACCATATTTGTTCTTCCTGCAAGTAGCTCAACGTTAGAGCCTTCCCAGCGCTCCAGATACGTAGACTTGATCGACTTATTGTGGCGAGACCATTAAGGCGCGTTCATAGTTAAAGTCATGCGGCATGCGGGCGAACAAAAAAGTCAAAAAAAAGTCATGCGCATGACTTTTTTGTTCGGCCGCATGCCGCATGACTTTAATTATGAACGCGCCCTTAGATGTTTTTATTGTTTTGCCAAGAGCATCGTTAGTAAGCGGTTAATTTGTGGTGAAAATTCCCGTGTATTGAAATTTAAGAACTGTTTTTTTTTCTCGAAATTAGTGAGTCCGAGCGGACGGATTTAGGCGAGTGTTGTCTGATAACAAAGGTAAAGCATACGGTATCTTCTTCGTTAAGATAAACTTTCCTATTGTGCTTTTTGCGTACAGCATACGCTGAACAATTAGAATAGCTGTCTTCAGCTTGGTATAAACTGTATCCACATTAGCACAGATACTTCCGAAGAAATCGCGTCCCAGAGATGTGTTTTCACACATTGTTTGTTTCTACGCACTTAAGAGACTTCGGCAATTTCGTTTGACGTGGAGTCCTGGGTTTGTTTTCTCTTAGTATACGACAATTTGTCGTCTGCCAAAACATAGTCTTGAAGGAGACGTTCCCACGGCGTCCCGATGTTGTGTTGCACTGCCGGGAGTTGATGATTTGGTGATAAGTTCCCAGTCATCAAAATATTTGTGCGCGTATGAATGGAGGTTAGTGAGTAAAGTGGCGTGGAGGAGTCATACGGTAGGAGTAGGTTAAAAGAAGTAGTGTCGCGAAGACAGTAGCAGCCAGCCGAAAACGGACTGAGTGGCGGAAGTATATGAATCAAGATTGCTTTCAAGTTCATCTGTTAGGTCTTACGGCGATAACTTCGCACTTACAATACATTTCTGACATTCCATCGCCTCCAGACTACTTGTAGAGAAGTACTCAAATGCACTTCAGTCTTTGGACTTGAATTGGAAGTTTTAGAATCAAGAGATATGGAACCTTTACATCCAATGGCAAATCCACCGAAAATTTTCCAAATAAGCATGTTGTCATGTACCCAAACGGAAATCGCCCAGAGAATACAGAAAAGTAGAAAATCAGGGGGGTGATACGCCTGACCACTCTAAAATGTGCGGGATTCTATTTTGATTTCTGTTTTCAACCCTCTACACTCGACGCTGCGGCAAACCAAGGGAGCTCGTAAGGTGGAACTAGCAATGTATTTACACTTGCCTGGTTTATCTCATTACCTGCAATTGCGGTTCAGCTTATTACGGGGCAAGCAAGTTCTCGACGTCTGATAGCCGCCCGTCCTGACTTTAAGTGGCTTGTTTAGCGTCTCATCTCCGCCTCCTCAGGAGTGACTTAAACACAATAAGTGAACCGAGTTTCATTCACAACGCGGTGTCCACTGCAATGTTGCCTAGTTGAAGTACAAGTACTTGTAGTCTGCGTACCAAGTGGCTTCGATGGCTTTTCTAATCTGGGTGAACTTCACGGTACGATGCATCTCTGCAAATCTCCCATTATCCAAGTCTTCTGAGATTACCGTATCCTTCCAATGACACTCTCATGACACAACTCCCACTCTTTTTCACACACTTCTGATTGTGTTCTTGTTCACAGAGTTCACAGAGGAAAAGCGACAAAACATATAGTAGATTTCCCAACGATCACTGTCACTTTTTCCACACTTTGTCGTCCTCGATGCTGGAGGGAAACTCTTCCCTCGATCACAACATTGTCCGTCTCGTCTCTGTCTAGTCTAGCAGCTTATCCTTGTGGTGTTCACTTGCTCAACGTGAGCTTTCAACCCTGGGGAATTGTTGTAGATAAGGTCTACCACGTCTTTCTCCATTGGAATAACCTATCGTGGCGAGACCTAAGGGATAAATGTGTTTGTTTTCGCGATTAGCAATCTTTATTTATTGTCGCATTCCAAAAAAGGTTCCAGAATGTACCAGCTCGTATATCCCGAATACCTGCCGAAGGTCTTGACCTATGACCACTACTTCGGATCGGCCCTCGGAGTCGTCCTTAACATCGTCGTCGTTACGGGACTGAACCTGAAGAGGTCGGAGAAGTTGGGCAAATTCCGATGGTTCATGATGGCCCACGCGGTCAACGATCTCGTCTCCGCCATAACCATGGGAATGCTGGAGATCGTAAGTCAACCTTACAGTCCTCTTCTACAGTATCCTCCCTCCAGTGCTTCGACTTCAGCTTTGGAACGTTCATCATGGTCGTGGACGGGCCTCTGACCGTCTTCGGCACTATCATCGGCAAAACCTGTTTCATGATCTTCGCGTCGAGATTCGTTCTTAACATCGTGCTCCTTGCCCTGACCTTTGTCCACCGCTACTTCCAGATTTGCAAGTAGGTCAGCCTGTGTATGGCAGTGTCTCAAAGCTGAGAACTTTCAGAAAGCATTATCTTTACAAGTTGTCCGAGCCGAAGTACGTGATACTCATGGGTGCGAGTATTGTGGTCCCATTGAGCGCGTTGGACCTGGCCATGATCTTCGCCTATACGTACTCCTACGATTTTTCGATTCAGGCCGGTACCGACGTGTACGATGTTCGGGCGCTCTATGTAGAAGATCTGGTAAGTCGGGGTAGGGTGTACGCTTAAAATAAGCTCTTGAAGGTAGGTTTTTAGGCATTGAAATATCATGAGAAAATTTATAGCCCAAAAGTGCGACATTCAAGATCACTAAATTCCACTGACGCCATAACGTTGACTTCTTAAGCACTTACCACTGCCACAAGCACACAACATAGTGCAAATAAGCAACTAGCTTTTGACAGTAACCGCCTCAAGAAGGTTTGACAGATTCTACGATGATATTGTACCTCTAAGATTCCAGTTCCTTTATGGAAACGTCCAAACTATCCAACCACGTAGGAAGGCACATACATACTCTACATCCAAACATCGCCGCGCAAACCCTGAGTCACAATGAAACTCTTTCAGGTGTGCCCGGCTTTCATGATCACCTGCGTCTTATTCGTCAGTTTGGCAATCACCTCTTATGTCATCGTGTTCGTCTGCGCCAAATGTATCCTGGCAACGTTGCAGGAGTCAGTCAGCTCGCTGACTCAGAAAACCAAGAAGAACCAGCGGTTGCTCACCTACGTCCTCTTGCTCCAGTCCATAACGCCGGTGCTGACGTCGAGTCTTCCCGCGGTGGCCATGATCATCGGCATGATGGTGAAGTTCCGAGGTTTGTTCTGACGTCGTCGAGCCAGAGTAACGGAGAGGACCTAGGTGTGCGCTGGATAACCTGGACACTGACGACGACGTTCGTCTGGCTACCCACTCTCAACGCGATCATCTCGCTCTACTTCATCACCCCTCTCCGCTCGATGTTCGCCTGGAAGTGGAATACTGTAACCGTGAAGAGAACGACCACTAGCTCCAATACGTACTTTTGAGCGATAAATCAAGTCCATATTGGAACGTTTGCTGCTTATTGACCATAGATTTGCATGTTTCGCCCATTATAAATCTCCAAACACTGTAAATATGATGGATATTTTTTCAAAAGGCGTCCAGCTGTTGGCAAGTGACTGCTGAAGAAACAAAGCATACTAGCCAATGTCGCGGTTACTTTTTCTTTAAATTGTAGACTCTTATCGCTTCATTTATATCTTTTCTGACCTAGAAAAGATCAGTACTAACGATTACACATCTGTTCTGTAGGTAAAAATGTAGCATATAGAACAGGCTGCAGAACTTGCCTTCCAGGTACTTAACGCATTTATTTGGTTAAAGTGCATTACTCAATATTCAAGGCCTTCAGCAGCTGTTTGTTTTACCATGCTCACCTTTATTGTATTAAAGTAATAAACGTGAAGAGCAGCTGTTTTCCATGGACATTTTTCGTTTAGTTCACGTATACAGTGACATTTGATTATGTAATCTCTCTTAGCCTTTCCTTGTTTACTGTAAAATTCCTTCATGCTTGTTAGTTCAAGCGGTGGACTTCAGTTATCGCTCCGTAGCCTAATTTCCGTTTGCCACTTTGTTTTATCCTGGTCTCGGTGAATTTAATGTGCACAATAGTTACTGTCCCACAGCGCAGTCTTCCTTTCCCAATGTCACCTCATCATCTTGTTTTCATCTCAGGAAGACAGCTCGACGTCATAGTCGGAATAGTAGTTATCTCGGCGGAAGCGTCATTTAGAGGAGAGACTACCTAAGAAGAGTTTTAGTATCGTAGAGATCTGCTCAGATCCGCTGATGAGATTCAAGAACCATTTATTCCCTTTATAGCTTTGTTGTTTGACACCGTCGATGCGTGAATCAAATAAAATTAAATGAAACGATCGTATTGTAACGGAATAATCACCATTCCGTCACCCGGTCTCTCCTTCTTTCGCGCTTATCGTCAGTCCTATTGTACACTTGTGTCCATGGAGTCTTACGGTATGTGTCACACCCCTGAAATTGAAGCTCCTTTCTGTGACAACCCCTGCTCTCCTGCTTATTATCCCCTTTTTTATGTGCCAAGTAACGTGCCAATAAAGTGCCAAGCTCTGATGCATCGCTACAGCGCTATCGTATCCACTCACTATTTTAAAATTTCGTTGGATAATCAGAAACCTTTACATTTTCTACATCTGTGCCAAACTTGAGCCAATGTAGTCGCATACAAAAAGCCAAGTGCTTCGAAGTCTCAACTTCGAAGTTGGCACCATACAGCAAAATTGAGGAAATCGTGTGCACTGAAAAGGAACCGAAACAGGACGTATGTCCACCTGTTAACTAACATTAAGTTCAAACCTCGGAAAACAAACAATTAACCTACCCTAAGCTAGAGTTGGCATTTTCTCAACCTTACTTCTTCCGACTAACAGCAAATAACACATCTAGCACAGTGAATAACCTTTGAGTGAATAACCTCAGTTTGAGCCACAGTCTGGCATTCTAAGCACACCTTAGATCTCTGCAATTACCGCCCTCATCACATAAAAGGAGGCAAACACATATTCATCATAGAAAACCATTAACTCTCTGGCACACAAAAAACACCGTCAGACTTAATAATTCACAATCCGCGGCGATTATCCCGAAGCACCTGGCGCTCGCGACTCATTTCGACAAAGTTACGACGGTCTACAGCTCCTACTTTAGAGATGTTTGAGCTTGCCTACCCCGACTCACTTCCAATTATGCTTTCCTACGACCACTACTTCGGAACGTCCCTGGGAGTCGTCACAAACGCCGTCGTCGTCATGGGTCTCAGCTTGCAAAGGTCCAAGAAGCTGGGAGACTACCGATGGTTCGTGATGCTCCATGCGGTGAACGATCTCGTCTTGGCTATCACCATGGGTCTGCTGGAGCTGGTCAGTCCTTCCTTCTGTAATTGGTCAAGGGATGCTCTCAATTGTCCATTTTGTCCTTCCAATCCTGTGGCAACGACCCACCCTTTTAGTGTTTCGACTTCAGCGGCACTCTGGTCATGATCGCTAACGGGCCGTTCACTGGACTCGGCAAACTTCTAGGAAAAGGCTGCTTCATGGTGTTCGCGACCGCATTCCTCCTGAACATAGCCCTTCTGGCGTTAACCTTCGTCCATCGATATATCCAGATATGCAAGTATGTCTTGCTTGAATCCCAGAATCTTACTAGTTCTCAGAAAGCATCTCGCGCTGAAGTTTATGAGCGCCGAGTACATGTCTCTCACTGTGGCCATCATCGTCGTCCCGGTGGTGATGCTGGACCTGGCCATGATCTACGCCTACACGTTTACGACGGAGTTCAGCATACACACCAGTCAGGAGTCCTACGAAGTTCGCGCGCTCTATGTGGAGAATATTGTAAGTTTTCTGTTTTCGGCTAACCCACGGTTCTGAGAATGGCTGCGTAGGGAAAGGTGGGTAAAGAACAAAGCCTGTCAATGCTTCACAGGAGGCAGCTGCAAAGATTTTTATGATGTGATTCTGGTTGTGGAAAAACAGGAGTCCAAAGCCATGCAAACCAAGTGGCAGATAGTCCGGGCGAGTGCAGTTTGCATGCGTAAGTATGACGCATACTTTTACGACCTTTAAGAGCAGCGGTAGCTTTACACCACCTGCGATTACTCATTGTTTCAAATTTCGTACTAATAGGAAGCTCAATTGAAAACAGCTCTACTTGTACGTGCGTTCTTGACACCGTAAGACTTCTTGGACTTCAAAGAAAACCCTAATGTGATCCTACATTTCAGATGTCGCCCGCTTTCCTCATCACCTGCTTCTTGTTCCTCAGCCTCGCGACCGCGTCCTACACTATCGTCTTCGTATGCTGCAAGGCGATTCTGAAGTACCTCCAGGCTTCTAAGAACTCAATGAGCGAAAAAACAAAGAAACAACAGAGGACACTTACTTACGTACTCATGCTCCAGTCCATAACACCGGTGCTCACGTCGAGTCTTCCCTCAGTGGCCATGATCATCGGCATCCTTCTCGAATTCGAAGGTTTGTGACAGCGTTGAGTGGTTCTTTATTCTCACAAGTGTGGCTTGTGAAGTGCGTCAAGTTAACAGTAGTTAGCAGGCTATTTGAGATTTTTTTATTTTTATTTAACAGCTTATATCTATTCACAATGAATGTAAGCAACTTTCATTTGGTCCCAGTCGGTGGAGTTCCATCGTTCCCAATTCTTGTTGAACTGCCTCCAGTCATCTTGCCATCTGGTGCGTGG